>JAINUG010000054.1:5168573-5196073 GCA_029706075.1 Aldrovandia affinis
GTGTACTTGGAAACAACCTCTTATATGTAAGTGAGATTGAGGTCTGTTGGCGTTCTGCAGGAGGGAAGAGAGGTGGGGGCGTGCGGACACGTGTGTGGTAACCAGTGCTTAATTTGTGCCGGGGCTAGCCGGCAAATGCAAATGCCAAGAATCCGATTTTGCGCCCCGGCAAATGTCTTACTCGGAATCAGAGCCCTGGGCTCATAAATATCTAAAGTGCGACAAGAACGCGTATTTTAAACTGGTATTAAACAACGTTACGTCCAGTGAACATTGCAAATGTAATTTAAATAGAATGCAGAAATGCAGCGACACAGAGGTAGGAAAAGTTTCCCCTTTTTCCTCCGCGGGCGAGTTGAGCTCCGACATCTCTTATTTAAAAATTAAGCACTGGTGGTAACACACAGGCACACACACACACACACACATGCACTGATACACGTGCACACACACGCGCACATATTCACTCATGCACATGCAGACACACGCATACATGCGCTCATACATGAGCGCACACTAACTCAAAGACACATGCACACACACACACAAATGCACACACTTTTCCCACAGCACCTTTCTCTCACTTCTACACCGCTCTGTTTTTCTCTCCTCTCTCTTGCTCTCTCTCTGTCTCTTTCTTTCATTCCCCCTCTCTCTCTTCCCATCCATTTCTCCCTCCTCCTCTATCCCCCCTCTCACTCTCTCCCCTTCCCCCCCTTTCTCTCTCTCTCTCTCTCTTTCCCTCCCTTTCTCCCTCCCCTCTATTCTCCTCCCCCTCTCCCTCCCTCCCTCTCTCTCTCCACTTCCCCCTTCTCCCCTCTCTCTCTCTCTTTCCCTCCCTTTCTCCCTCCTCCTCTATCCTCCCCCCCTCTCCCTCCCTCCCTCCCCTCCCCCTCTCCCTCCCTTCCTCCCCTCCCCCCCTCCTTTCTCTCTATCGCTTCATTACAGGACGCAGGGTGCGTAGCGCAGCCTCACCTACACACACTAATGGCCCTAAATGTCAGGGGCAGTGGAGCGCATGATAGAAGCCAAGCTGACGGGCTGTACCTGTTCGTATGAAGCTCTTCCCCCCCAAGCAAGTCGGGAGGAGGCAGGGGTAGCTGTGTGTGTGTGTGTGTGTGTGTGTGTGTGTGTGTATGTGTGTGTGTGTGGTGTTGTGTGTGTGTTCAAGGAGAGGGGTTTAGGGGGTACGGGGTGAGGGGACACCCCCCCTCTCTGACAGTGCCAGAGCAGAAAGCACGGTTGCTGGGAGACAGCTGGACTGGGGATGTTTTAATGTTCCTGTCAAAGCTCCCTGCGCCCAAAACACAGCACTCAAGCTAAAGAGGGCCTTGGTGACATAAAGCCTCCAGGGTCCTTGAGTTTGTGTGCGTGTGTGTGTTTATGTAAGTGAGTGTGCGCGTGTGTGTGTGTGTGTGTGTATATTTTTTTTTAATGCTTAAAATGTAAAATGTGTATATTTCTGTTTATGTGAGTGTGTGTGTATTTGTGTGTGTGTGTGTGTATATGAGCAAATTTGTGTCCATGTGTGTTTGTTTTTGTGCATATGTATGTGCATGTGTGTATCAGTGAATCATTATCAGTGAATGTGTGTGTGTGTGTGTGTGTGTGTGTGTGTGTGTGTGTGTGTGTGTGTGTGTGTGAATGTATTAGTGAATGTGTGCATGGGTTAGTGAACATGTGCGTGTATGTATTAGTGAACATGTGCGTGTGTGTATTAGTGAATGTGTGTGTGTGTGTGTGTGTGTGAGTAGCTGAAGAGTATAGTCGCAGGGCCACGAGGTGCCGTTCGTTAAGAAAGGCCCTCTCTGCAGCGTGGGCCGATCAGGGTCCTCCTTTCTGGCAGAGCCGTCGCCCCCCCTCCCCTCCCCGCAGTGATAAATAGATGGCGAGAGGGCAAAGAGGGTCAGAGCCCTCTGCTCCCTTGTTTAAAAGTGCTCTCTTTAACACACCCAGTCGGTCCCAGATGGGGGCCTCACCAATCACTTCCCTCCGAGGGCCCTCCGAAGGTTACCCAAACGCGCAGCTCCCACCCGCTCGCCGAGACTCCCACGGATCAGCCGTCCGCCACCCCCCCGGCTCGCATTAAAGGGCTCACGTTCACACAGCATCGTCCGCGGTCATGACAACCCCCCGCCCTTCCCAGGGGCGGATCTGCCTGTCAGCCGAAGCGAGGGGGTATGGGGAGCAGGGGTTCCCTCCTCTTTGGCTGCCTCACCCACCTCCCCCCCATTTCTTCTCCTTTATTCTTCATGCCCTTCTCACCACCCCATCTCTCTCTCTCTCTCTCTCTCTCTCTCTCTCTGTCATACCCCCTCTCATATCTCTCTGTACGGTGATATGATATTAAGCAATATTTTCTCATTTCCCAGCTGTGCAAACATTGGGACCTCCCCGACATGTTTTCGCAGCGAGAGGAATGCCGGAAAGGCCCGGAAACTCATATCTGAGCGTCGTTAACCCGTAGCCCCTTCTCGTTCGTGTACTTTGGCGTCACGTGCTGTCAGGGCCTGTGTGTGTGCGCGTACGTCCCAACATGGCGTCCATGAACAGTGCACTGAGGCACTAAGGCAGGGGTGTCAAACTAATTCCATCGAGGGCCGAGTGTGTGCAGGTTTCTGTTGTAACCAGTGCATTACACCAGGTGATTTCAATTTGAAGAAGTGAGCTAATTAGTGAAATAACCTGGTGTAGTGCATTGGTTGCATCAAAAACCTGCACACACTTGGCCCTTGATGGAATGAGTTTGACACCTGTGCACTAAGGGATTGAGACAAAAGGGTTTAGGAGCAGGGGTGCCCAAGTTCGGTCCTGGAGATCTACTGGCCGTGCAGGCTTTTGTTCCAGCCCTTCACTAACACACCTGATTCCATTAATCACTTCACTAACACACCTGATTCCATTAATCACTTCACTAACACAGGCTTTTGATTCCATTAATCACTTTAACACACCTGATTCCATTAATCACTTCACTAACACACCTGATTCCATTAATTCACTAACACACCTGATTCCATTCCACTAACACAATTCCGTTAATCTCTTCACTAACACACCTGATTCCATTAATCACTTCACTAACACACCTGATTCCACTAATGGTTGATTCCACGATTATGATTCCATGATTCCACCATGGTTCTCAGTTGATAGAGCACAGCGTTGGCAACGCTTAGGTTGTGGGTTCAATTCCCACTGGGGCCACATATCCTGAAAATGTATGCATTCACTACTGTAAGTCGCTTTGGATAAAAGCGTCTGCTAAATGGCGTATATTATTATTATTATTATAATCAACTGCTTTGTCAAGGCAATGAATGTTCAAATCAGGTGTGTTAGTGAAGGGCTGGAACAAAAGCCTGCACACCCAGTAGATCTCCAGGACCGAACTTAGGCACCCCTGGTTTAGGGGCAGAGGTAGCGTGGGAGGACCGAGCCTTTTTCCAGCCTTCACTGATGTCGTGGGACACAGTGACCCTCGCCGGGCCTTTCGGGAGAGCTGGAATGAGAAATAACCGCAACAGTTTGCGTTTCCTGAACCGATGGCGGGCGAACGGATCTGCTTGTTTCTCCGATCGGGCCGGGGTGGAAACCTGCTGCCTTTTGTGAATCCTCCATCCAAATCAGCGACATGCCGTCAAGATTAGGTTATGATTCAGATTACAGTGTAATTCCTACTTTCAGTGAACTCATCCATTAACCCTGTTGACCCCCCCACCCCCACACACACACACATTGCCCTCGCTGCGGTCACGCAACCTCCGCTTCGCACGCAATCCCACACGCGCGCACATGCATGCTCGCGGCGCACATGCTGTCTCGCGCTCGCTGCCACATGGTTTCATAAATGTTTCAGCGCACGCCACCAGAGTGTGTGTGCGGTGTGTGCACGCGTGTTTCCGCGGGCGTTGCCGGCCAGCTGGCGAGAGGGACCGTAGCTACACTCTTGCTGGCTCACTGCACTCACAGCGACCCCCCCAACACACGCACACGCACCGTAACACTGGCCTGGATTTCCGTCGACGTTCCGACTAACGATTCAAAGCGAGACCCGTTGAGCTAAGCGGTCGCCGAAATCGATTCGCCAAATTGCATCCGCGCCCCAAAGAAAACAGGAAACGCTTGCGGGTAGTCGCTGTCGGTTGTGGGTTAAAGTTCAAAAACGAATGTCGGCCGTGTCCAGGGCACTGTCGCGGTGCTGCGCGATCAGGGCAGTGACCGCTGCAATGCCGCGGAACGGGGGGGGCTGGACAGACCTGCTTCTGGAGAGACAGCAATGCTGCTGGACGTCTCCCCAGGTCTTAATTGAATCGCCCGGACGATTATTTGGCTAAACGAATCCTGCTCACCACGTGCTCGACACGCTCTGTGTTTCGCTATTTTGAGAAACCTTGAAACTCCTAACTCCCCCGCGCTTGGGCAGCAAAAACTCAACTAAAACGCAGGAGCCTCCTCGATGCAGATTTGCCACGGTGCAACAGACAGTATCTCTCGCGCGATTATTTATTGATACTCCCCCGCCGAGCTTGCCGAATTAGCTCGCCGCTTCCATTATCTAGAAAGGTTACATTTTCGTCGGGAGGGCTCTAGGAGCTGCTCTCCCGCGCTCCGGCTCACATTTCGCCGGGAGCGCCGGCCCTCCGAAGCGTCGTCTCTCCGCTTAGGCCGGGAAACAACGCTCGCGGGAGAGTCTGCGACGGCGAGATCGACGAGATGCAGCATTTCGGGCCGGGTCCCCGGGCCCCTGAGTGCTGTGACCTCATTCTCCGCCCTGCCCTCCGTGCGGCTCCCTTCCCCGCTTCCCCGTTAGCCCACCCCCCCGCCGGGCGGCCTTCGATCTTTTATTTAGTACCAGCCGTCGGTTTGTGTCGAATCGCAGATCATCACCGCCTCCGTCAGCAACACCACGCCAGCCCCCCAGCGCCATCTTTGTGGAGTTAAGATGGGAAACGAGGACAGGCCTCCATTCCTGCGCCTGTCACGGGCCTGCGACTTTCCACCCCTTCGCTGCAAAGCGCGCGTCAATCTTGTTGTTTTTGTTCATGAAAACGGACGACAATGCGGTCGCACTTTGGCCGCCCATTAGGAGGAGGGTGAAAGTAACAGAGGGAAGTAACAGTGGCCGCCGGGACCGTGCGTGACCGGCGCTCCGAGGAGCGGCCTCCCCGAGGACAGCACCGGCCTGAGGAAAGAGGAAAAGAAAAACGTTTCTTTCACCTCCATCTCTGCTCCTCCTCCCCCCCTCCGCTTAATGGTGTGTGGAACCTCGAGAACAGCAGCCCCCCACCGCGCATTTGTTTGTCTCTATCCCAGGCCGAACGGCCCATTTGATCATTCACCCACACGACACAACAAGGGCATACGCTGGCCCTTACTGGCCCAGGACTTCCTGCCTCATCTCTGCACCCCCCCCCCACCGCCCACCTCCCCTCTGGAATATATGCTTTGCGAGAGATGGGAGATGCCTGTACATATGTGCGTGTGATGATGGTTGTGGAGGGGGTTGGGGGAGGGGGCGTTGGGGGAGGTCACATGTTCCGGCCCCTGCGTGTCTCATTTGCGTGCAGGATAATGTGTGCGCTCAGCCGTGCTAGGTTCAATGGGGGGGGGGGGGTTCTATATGTATCGGAGTGTGTGCTCCTGTGCGTGCCTGCACACATCGAAGCACGAGGGCTATGGCCTCTCGACATGCATCGCGTGTGGGATTGCGTGCGTGCGGATAAATATATTCTGCCAGTGCGTGGGCTCCTGGGCTTCTGGGATGTGGCGACCATCTGCTACATCTGTGTGTATCTATTTATTTTACATATATAAATATATCTATTTATGTATGTATATACATATATATTCAATATTTTTATTATTTTGTTTATGTTTATTTTGTGTATGTTTGTTTAGATGTAAATATAACCATATATATGTATATATGCATACAGTAGCCTCCAAATGTACCCATACCCTTGATGAATTGTTACAAAAGGCAATTGCACCCTCTCTTTTGTGCTGAAATAACTTAAAACAATTGGATTTGATTTTTGAAACTGCACAGAACAACAACCATGTGTTTTTACCCATTAATCTATTGATACAGGGTTTGTGTGCGTGTTGTGTGTGAAATATATGGTGCTTATATGTGGAGTGTAACTCTGTCTCTGTGATGTATGTGTGAGCTTGTGTGTGTGTGTATGTGTGTGTGTGTGTGTGTGTGTGTGCGTATGTGTGTGTGTCTGTGTCTGTGTCTGTGATCTCACCCTAAATGGAACTGTGGGACCCCTGGTCCTTCCCCTAATCTCTTCTGCTCCAGTGGACATGAGGGGCTGTTACTGGAACGCTCATACCAGGGCCCTCCTCTCTCACGCCTCATGCATATTCATCGGGCTGAATGCCGGGCGCGCTTCCGTGCCCTGATTATCCTACCGCCACGCCTCCCGCCGCCGAAAACCTTTCCATCCTGCTCCGAATCACACGCACAAATCCAAGCCCCCCACCCCACCCCATCCCCTCCAGGCCTGCCCTATCCACCTGGGCCAGACCCCAAACATTGAAGGTCTTGTTAAATGTCTTCTTAAAGGGGCGAGGGGTTTCGGCTTGGAAAGCCTGTTTCAGCGGCCCGGCTGTACGTGGGCCCCGCCGGAGAGCCGGAATGGTGGTGGACATGCAGGACATGCGGGAAAGCATGTGTGAAGCCAATGGCGTGGCTTCTACGTTCCTGTGCCCGGAATCTGCCCTGTATGTGTGTGTTTTGTTTTGTTTTATGTATAGTTTCCCATTTTTCCCATTTTTCTCCCAATTTGGTTGACAATTATACCCTCTATTTCATTCAATTCACCCTCCCCCATGAGTCCGCTGCCCGTCCTCCGGGTAACGAGCCAATTTTTTCCGGGCCGGTAGATCCACCTCCTCCAAGACGGAACCCGACCACAGACGCCTTTCCTGCTCCTCGACGGACTTGTGCCGGCTCACCCTCCACCTGGGGCGGACAACCAAATCGGGGCTGACGATCAGGGCCGGTCTGGTAGAGACTCGTGTTTCGAACCGCGTCCCTCACAGGCAGCACACACCACACTGGACCAGCCAAAGTGTGGTGCGTTAGACCGCTACGCTATCTGCCGCCCCCACGTGTTTGTTTTCAATCCACCCGAATATGTGGGGATGGAGGTCTTCTCGAAGGCAACACGTACGCACGTCTGTGTTAAGATCAAATGCTCAGAAAGGTGTTCCCTGGAGCTCTTAAAACAAACTGTGTTTGAAACCTCCCCCCCCCCCCACCCCCTACCCCTGGTTCAGACAACAACTACATGCACCATGCACGCAATCACACACTCACACACACTCACACGCGCTCCAGTCGCGCACACATACACACACATACACACACATGCATAAACACATACATATATAAACACCGGCGTATAAATTAATTACTAACTGCAGCGCTACGGAGAGAGAACCTATGGGGGTTTAGCCTACTTAATATCGCTCTCAATAATTCAGCAGCGAGATTCAGAGCGGCGGGCGCTACAATGAGTTGCTTCGCTTTGATCCCCCCCTGTTGCCTGCTGCCTTTGCGGGAGTGAGCGTATGTAGAAAGCGCTCGGGGGCGTGTGAAATGGCCCCCCTGCGTCTCCTCCTCGCGCCGACCGCCTCCCGGTGTATCTCCGCTCCTCCGACGGAGCGCTTCCTCGACACCGCGAGCGGCTCACGGGCCTCGCCAGACGCCACCTCCTCCCGCCTACTCCGCGTAGCGGGGGTTGGGGGTCCCGCGCGAAGACGGTCGCTGCGCCGCTCTCCGGCCGCAGATACGTCTCTAAGCGGGGCCGGCGGCGTTCTTTATGTTGTATTATTTTTACGATCCGTGGAAAGCACAAAGCCACCATTTACTTGGCGAAGGCTCTAGGCGGGCGATCAATAAAAACGAGGCGCTTAATAGACCCTTGACCCCGTAAATCCGCCTTCCGGCCCGAGGAGAGGCCGCACAAGGGCACCTCACAGCCCCTTCTTAAGCAAACATCTCCCGGCGCTCCGGAGGGACGGCCCACGACAGGGCGGGCAAAGACCGGACTAACACTGCACACAGTCACGCGCTCGCGTCAAAACTGTTTGCCATGGGGGCAGGAGCAGAAAATGCTAAAGAAGAGCGAATAAACCGCGTCCGCTCGCACCGCTGCGACGCTCGCGCGATACGTTTCATTTGTACGCGCGCACGTGGACAGCGTTCCGATCAGCGTTCTCCCAGGATCAATGCAGTGATGCGTGGACTCTTTTTTTTTTTTTTTTTTGCTTCATTAAAGTGGATTAACGCGCGGTTTTATCCCGCGGACGCCTCTTGCACTCGTTGCGACGGGCCGCGGGATGCGTTGCCTTAACATCGGCGCCGGCGAGCGTGCCGGAACGGCCGACGCCCTTTACGCAATTTTGAATGTGGCAACCCCGGGCCCTGTCTCAAGCCTGGGTGAGCCAACACCACTTCCTGTTTGTACACTCCGCTCCCCTCAGAACATTTTTGCTCAAGGCTTTACCAAAACTGAAGACCCCCTCCCTACTTGTACCGGAAAAGGACGCAACTCTCCCCAAACCACCCCGTTTTTTCCACTGTGTTCCCACGGTGGAGAAAACTACATGGCACGGTCACATTATCGGCATTTACCAGACGCTGTTATCCTGAGCAACTTACACGGCTTACATTTCTTTACATGTAATCAATTTATACAGCTGGATAGTTACTGAAGCAGTTCAGGTTAAATACTTTGCTCAAGGGTACAATGACAGTGCCCCCACCTGGGCATTGGCCCTGCAACAATTATACTACACTGACGCTGCTTTGTTTCCTTTTACAGCCGGAATCCCAGGTGTCCAGCCTAGTGTGTGTTATTCACAGTGAACTCTCCATCTGAATAAACTACAGATCCCAGAATTCCATTGCCAGAAGATCACAGTTCCAGAGTGCAGTCAGTCCCGACTATTTTAGTACCACTGTGTAAATGAGCAGTGGTACGCTGGCATTCTGACAGCAGGGTTTTTGGAGAGCAAGAACACAGCCGCAGGCGTTTATGTCCAAACCACCTCTGCCACGCTGCCAGCATGTTAACCCAAGCTCACTACCAGGCATGGCCACCTCCTGTTCAGAAGGGCCTCTGTGCTCATGTCCCACCACATGAGACTGGCTTATTAACTGTGGCACACTGGGGCCTGCTATTGATCTATCCAGAAACAACAAACGGAGTGCACACTACTTATTCACACACACACACACACACGCGCTCTCTCTTTCTCCATCTCTATTTCAAACACTCACTCATACTCACACATATACTCTTTTTCTCTCTCTCTCTGACACACACACACACACACACTCACAGGCAAACACCCCCCCCTTCCCCCCCAAACACACACGGTCACACTCACAGACAAGCACTCACACACACATCCCCTCAATTAACAGCCACTTCTCTCTTAAGTGTTGTGCTCGCCATCGATCACCGAGTCTAGAAAAACCAGAGGGATTAGGGGGGTATTATTTGGTCATAATTAAGGAACAATTAAGACATAATGAGAGAGTGCTGGAGGCAGCAGGACCCTGGCCCTGGCAGGGTTAAAGGGGCTCGGGCCCCCGGCTGCCTGGAAGGTGTGCCGTCCAGCAGAGAGAGCTGGAGCCGGGAGAGCGCAGGCTCAGAGAGCTGGGGAGGACAGGTGGGAGGGGCTGCCATGTGGTGGGGAACAGGGATGACCACGACCCCCCCCCAATCGCCATCCCACCATCCCCACACCAGTCACCAGAGCTTCACTATTCTCCAAGATTCGCCGTGGGTATGGCACGTGCAAGGGGGGCCGCCAAAACACGCGCCCGCAAAGACCCAGCCCTTTCCTGCATTTCTGTCCGCCGATTCTGAGCATATTTTCCCCGCGTCTCATCCGAAGGGAAAATATTCCACTCCTCGCTCCAGACGCCCACTTGCATTCCGAGGGGGAAGAGAAAAAAAAAGATAGATTCCGGTTTAATGTTATTACTCCCTCTTGTTGTTATTGCTGGTACACTTCAACCGTTTCGCCCAGATGAGATTTCTCCTCCACAAATAATTTCAAATGTGTACGCGGCAATCAGGAAATGATGAAAAATGATGAAAGGGGCCAAGGAAATGATGAAAAATGCCGTAATAAAGGCAGTATCAATCTTTAATTTGATAGCTTAAGAAAAGGAGAATGAGATATCATGGCTGGTACTATTCATAACAGAATTTCTGAAATTGGCAGCTTTGGGAGACAGTGGTGTGACATGAAGCATTTTATTCTGCCGGAATGAGAGAGAACGGATTTGGGCCTTGCAGAAAATGAGTCAAGTCAAAAGTAAGCCACCGAGAGCAAGGCTGAAGATGAAGGGCCCCTATTGGGCCATTATAAAGGCCATAACAAACACGTAGATAATCCTTGGATGTAATTAATCCATTATGTTTATGGTTTCTTTAATGTCACACAAAAATATCAATTTCTGAATTTCCATTTCCGTTCTTCGTCAGAAGCCCAAATGTGAGAAGCAGCTTGCCGTCTACGTTCTCGTTACATTTTCGTGACCTATCAGCATGACGTAAACTCGATGTGGCGCGCTAGCTATCGATTTTGTTGAATGGCGGCTTGCGTGCCAGCCGATTGAATGTCTGTAGTGGCTAACCCTAAGGGCTCGCAACGACCACTTGAGGAGTGGGCCCTCGGCAAGACTCGGGTGCTCGTGTGTGTGTGTGTGTGTGTGCGCGTTTGTGGGCGCTGCCAGTGTGTGAACGCGTGCGACTGTGGATCATGTCGGCGTGGGAACGTGTGTTCATGTCCTCTGACCACATGCAGATGGAGCAGTGCATTCCCAGCGTGTGTTTCTGAAGGAAACCTACAGAAAGGGCCTCACCGTGTTAACCCACAAGCAAAAACACAATTTTTCAATTTCTCGTTTGGTCTGCTTCCTCCTTCCCTGAATGTGTTTTAACAAGACATAAATTGGCCCATATTACCCGACTTGTAGAGTTGTCAAAACTCTTGGTCGTGACGGAAAACTTTTATCAAATGGAAAACAAAAGAATACACAAGCCGGCTGGTTTTCAGCTTTGTTTATGATAAGCAGCGCGATACTGTTGCCACTGGTAGCATTTCAAAGGAGTGTATGTTGAGTTTGTTGAGGCCTGCACGCCGTTTCAGCTCCTGAGTTTGTTTTTGTGTTTTATGTTCCGAGACAAAGATGAGGCGGCGTTTCCATGCGCTTGGATCTTCGTCAGATCTTTGCCTCGTTATAAACAGCAAACTCGGGAGCTAAGACAGTGTGTAGTCAGTCTTTTAGTTGACTTTATTTGCATTTCTAATCTTCCGCCCAGCTTCTATATAATAACAGCGTGTGCGCATGATTACTAATGGTAACGTTTCAGAGGATGTGACCGCCCTTGTTTTTTCAGTGGATACAGTTTTAACACTTCAGTGCCATGGGTATATGGAAAGCACTTCACTCTTGTTATTATTTTTCTTGTTCTTCCCCTTTTTCTTATTATGATGACGACGACGATGATGATGATGATGATGCTGATGATGATTGATTAGTAGTAGTAATACTACTTTACTCTCAGGTTGAGTGTTATGTAGGGCAACCACTAAACTTGCTCTGCCTTTCTTTGTCAGGGGGTGTGAGAGGAGAGAAGTGCTCCCTCATAGTTCCTGAGTCCTGAGGTGGGACACACGGGCGCTTGAAGAGCCACTGTGAGGGGACCGATCCAGGAGCACCATGTGATCCCCAGTCGCCCTCTGGCACCCCCATCCAGTCGCTCCCAAGTGCCCCAGACTCGAACGGACCACACCCCTGCTCACCAGACCTCAAAGCTCACCCGCAGAAGGACCCAAACAGGTGGAAATACTCACAACCTGCCCGCTGTCCTCCTAGGCCCTCACCCTGTGCAGCGGCTTCAGTGACCAGCCTTCATCGGCCCCGCGCGAAACGGCCCGAGACCGGGAGTTTTCCCCCGGCCTCCTTCCCCTGGGGCCCTGCCGATCCATCCTGGACACGTCGTCGCCGGAGTGGACCGGAGCATCCATCCTCGGTGGTCTCAGGCTCCCCTGCCCTGAAGGATTTACCCCTCCGGACCCCACCCGAGCCCGGATTACTGCTCTGGGCACGCATGGAGAAATAGCCGCCAGTCGCCACGGACACCTCTTTTTGACACCTACCATCCCGCCGCAGAGAGAGAGGACCGGGCAAGGGCTGGCCATGTCCGGCAACGGGAACCACTGCCCCGCCCACATGGGCGGGTTCCCCATGCCGCACTACTCCTACTTCTTCCCCCACATGCTCGGGGGGTTGTCCCCGCCCACTATCCAGGGCCTACCTGTCAGCGGCTATAGCACGCCCTCGCCTGCCAGTAAGTACCCCGCCTCCCAGCTCTGTGGAAACTTCCGGTCTCACCACTGTCTTTGTCGGGAGCTGTCTGGGCTTGCTGCCGTCTCCTCTGGGACAGCTCTGGGCAGGGTCTCGGAATGCTTGTAGAGACTGATCCTGGATCAGAATGCACTTTCTACTTAATATGATTTAGGATTTGTATTGGGGTTGAAAGAGCTGATTCTGAGACGGCTCTTTTTAAAAATAATCGAGGCCCTATTTATATTGCTTTATTGGTGGTCAATGCTCATCGATCAGCACTTGTGATGTAGCCCACTGGTCAGTTTCTGTGGGTCTTTGTATTTAGTGGGCCTATAAAAGGAATAGGTGGCATAGGTACTGTAAGTGCAGGAGCCTTGCTCCATTATACTTGTATGGTGATCATAAGAAAAAAGGCTGAAATGCTGTTGCCTGGCTGGTTGGAGAACTGCATTGTTTGTGCCATTGTTGTCACTCTGGACTGCAGACCTCAGCTGGAGGTTCATCGCAAGAATTAGGGGCCAGGCGGGTTCACAGGCCAGAGGCATTCTGGGTCGCGGCGAAGAGTTTGAACGATTAGCCTGAGAGGTCAAAGGGCAACCAGTGACATGAATCACTTCCAGCAAGCCCTTGCACGCTGTTGCCGCCGTTCGGGAAATGTTGTGCGATGAGAAAATGTGATCTCACTTGCGATCTTCCGCAAGAGACTCAAAACTCACCTTTTCAGACTCCACTACCACTGAATTCTGCCTATTGCCATCACCACTGCCAACTTGCTCAACACTTGCTCAACACTTCTTGTACATGTATCCCTGCCTTCTCATTGAATAAAAATAAATAAATAAATAAATAAATAAATAAATAAATAAATAAATAAATAAATAAATAAATAAATAAATAAATAAATAAATAAATAAATAAATAAATAAAACATTTACAAAATAAAAATAAAATGTTCCTTCCCAGTGTTACAGGTATGGTATGCAGCTGCCTACAACCATGTCTATCGCTGTATTACTGCACTGATCTCTGGTGCGAACTATGATTGTTCCTACCATGTATTAATGCACATCTTGTAAGTTGCTCTGGATAAGAGCGTCTGCTAAAATGTAAAATGTAAAATGTAAATTGAGAAAATGGCTCAATGTCCCTGTGAGAGAGGAGAATTGGGCTGAGAATCGGGCTGATCGAGAACGAGCGGTCTCGCCGCGTCGTGGGAACGTCTCCACTCTCCGAGGCGTCGAAACATTTACTGGACTTGAGTCACTCGAATAACTATATCAGGCGGTTCTGTGTGGCTCAGTAGGTAGAGCATGGCGTTGGCAACGCTTAGGTTGTGGGTTCGATTCCCATTGGGGCCACATGTACTGAAAAATGTATGCATTCACTACTGTGAGTCGCTTTGGACAAAAGCATCTGCTAAATGGCATATATTAAATGGCATATATGATCAGGTAGAACATGTCATCAAGGTAACGGAACCAGATCTGCAACTACGGGGTTGCAGGCTAAGAGACCGGGTGGGTGAGGTGTCTCAGCCGTGCCCTTGAGCCTGTCTCGTGGAGGTGTGTGTTAAGCTTCACTGTGTCCTTGCTCGCTTTCAAATTGGCCTCGCAGAGAAAATGCGTTCCAGGTCGGCACTTGGTCGGTATTTGACACGCGAATGCAAAAATGTGCCGCGGTCCCTCATCGGCTCGCTCAACGTAAATGGAGCCCTGCTAGCAACAGGATATTTTTTTTTCCCGGGGAAAGACCGAATGTTGCCTCTACCCAGAGTGCAGTGGGAGCTGCGCGCCTTGACCTGCCGTGAACCCGGCGAGCTGTATATCTGCGAGTGACACCCTGCGCGGTGCTTCGGCGCTTGTGGCAGCTCCGAGCTCCGCAGCGCTAGTATCGGGTTCCCTTCAACCCCCCGTGGCTCGGAGGCACAGTTTGCTTTTCCCAGCAGCAAGCCGGTTGGAGTCGCCTGTCTCCCCCAAAAGCCTTCTGCTGGAGTTTATTCCAGGCCTGTCCCGTAAGGAGGGGGCGGCGGGTTCAGGCACCCTTGCTCCACTGGCTTGTTTATTTTTGCCACGTGAACGCGGGTGGGGAGAACCGCCGCGTGATTTAGAGAGAGAGCGTGGCCGGCGTGCCCTGAACGGGCCTGAAATTAACGGCTGCCCCGTTTTCCCGCGCGGGAACGTCCCGGCTGGGGACCCCGGGGGAGGGGGATCGGGACAGGGGTCATGGGACCGCCCGTTTGCATTCACAACGGGGGCGGGAACCCTAATCCTGAGCAGCCCGGCATGTGGATGCATTCTTTCTTTATGCCCAGTCTGGGAACATCTGGTACGCGGGACACGCTTCACCGTTCCGCCGTTGTCTCTTCGCGTTGCGGTGAGCGCCGATCGCCCTGGCCCTCCGTCCCCCCGTCCCCTCTCTTCTCAGCTGCACGTCTGTCCTTAAAACCGGTGGTTCCCAAACATACTGAGCCCAGGACCTGCTCAATGAGCAAATACCTTTTCCGTGACCCACCCCTCATTCAAATATAGACTAAAATGTGTTCACATATGGAAATAAAATGTCTTTAATAGGTGGTAACACTATTATAATAGAATAACTATCGCTTGTAAAAGGTTGGTAGATCTTGAACTAACTAGTGGCTAATTATTTACAAATGTCTAATGGCTATTTACAACTGATTGGTAACTGAATAGTAATTGTGTTATTAATCATGTCATTTTTTATAATCGTGACATTTTAAAAGCATTATTGAATGATGCACTAACCGTAAACATCTCTGAATGATTATGATTTATGATTCATCGTTAGACTTTTGTCACCCATGTTTTAAGGCGTTACCAGTTTGTCCGTTATATTTTATGCGTCTCACGACCCACCCGCCTCAGCTTAGTGATGAGAGAATGAGGTGTCATCATGACACCATAAAATGGGTGGAGCGACAATTATCTGTCAATCACTGACTTGTTTGAACCAATCAAAAGGCCAAATTTGGCTCTTCACAGCAATACACAAGCGGTTTCAAAACAGCTACTGATAGCATACGCTGGGTCCACCCATTTTCGGTGTCATGACACCTCATTCTCGCATCAATACCAAATCCCCGCTCACCAGTCTCCACCCACCGGCGGGTCCCATCCCACAGTTTGGGAACCAGCGCTCAGGACGGCTTGGTGCTCAACATGTACACCCCGCCTCTCATTACACGGCACCGTCAGCTGGTGGTCTTTTTCTGTCAGTCACAATCCCAGTCAGGTGGTGAAAGGCTAATCCCCGTTTGCCTGCATATCTTTATCTGACAAACGGCCGTCTCTCACTTGGAGGGGCTAATTATTATGTGCTCCCCGCTGATGTGGACCTGGACTTTGCGAGCTGTCACATGAGACGGCGCTTGCGGCAGCCTCCCTTCCGCGCGACTGGAATTTGCGGTGTGTCGCTCGGTTTGTTTGAAGACACTCAACAGGAGAGAGAGAGAGAGAATGCTGGAGTTTCCTACACGGAGAGGGGCTGCATTATCATTTAAAGAGACGCTACTGCTTTTGGCTCTGTGGGTGTGTGTGTGTGTGTGAGTGTGTGTGCGAATGTGTGTGTGACTTTGTGTGTGCGTGTGTGTGTGGGCGTGACTGTCTGCCTGTGCGTGTGTGTGTGTGAGAGAGAGAGAGAGCAAGAGAGAGAGTTTGTGAGAGAATGAGAGATTGTATGTATTTTGCGCACTTGTTTGTGCGTATACACTGTCTGGTGGTGTGTGTGGTTCTCATGCACATGTCTGTGAGTCCATGTACAGGGTATGTGTATGCGTATGCATAATTGTGTGTTTGTGCATGTAAATGTGCGTGTGTTTGTATGGTGGGAGGAGTCTTGGCGTATCGTCCCCAGCAGCACTGTGTGGTTGTGTGTTTCTCCAGTGTCCAGTTTGGGTCACGTCAGTATTAAAGGTGTGCGGGCTCCACTCGGCCCTCAGCTGTCCTGTGTGACCCCAGTGCAGACATCATGTGTGCAACCGCAAATGCAAGCACCACCGCAAACTTCCAGGTGATGCAGAACTGTTCTGCCCTCTCCTTCACTTCACTTCAAACCAGAATTGCATTTTAGGCATTTAGCAGACGCTCTTATCCGGAGCGACTTACACAGTTTCCATTTTTTAACATACAATCCATTTATACAGCTGGATGTTAACTGAAGCAAGTTCAGGTTAAGCACCTTGTCCAGGGGGTACGACAGCAGCGGCCCTACCTGGGAATCGAACCTGCAACCTTTGCGTTGCGAACCCAGTTCCCTAACCACTATGCTACGCCGCTGAATTCCGTTGCCGCGGCGATTTCGCCGCCCGTGCCACGCCGTCCCCCTTGGCGCCACGCTTAATAAAAGAATGAAACGTCTCCTTCGAACGTGATGCTCGGCGGGTTAATTACTGACGAGGCCAGCTGATGCCTGGCTGTGCCCCGGGGGCCCACCGCGTGGCCCGCTCGACCTCTCGAGGAATGCGACTTTGGGATGGAAATGCCCCTTGGGTCTCGCATTCCTTTCATTTCCTATGCCGCAGAATGTCGCGCCGGGGAGGAAATTACCCCCCGTCGTTGTCGCGAGACTTTTCTTTCTTTTTCTCCACTGCCAGACATGTACCGCTGGCCTCACCAAAAAACACACTGATCCAGGCCTGCTCCCGAGCGACTCCGCGTCTGGTTTTGAAGTCTTCGCTGCCGTCGCCGTGCGCATAAGTGGGCTTGAGCGCGCGAACAGTTCTGCATCGCGTGCATGTGTGTGATGATCCTGTAACATTAACTATCCGTCAGTGAGTCAGTGGGCTCAAAGGGCAGTAAGCCTCTCTCTCCCATAGCAAAAGGAAATATCAATAATATGCATTACTCGTGTGAAGTGTATAGAGAAGTATATTAGGGATACGTGAGAAAGAAATACATGACAAATACACAATAATTGGTGCCTTTTCATGATGTGAAAAGTGTTTGGATAGGATATGGTAAATGTGTGCAAAGGATATGGTAATTATATTGTATTATATGGATTTATTTGAGTATTATGGGTTCATTATGGTTGTATGTGTGTATGTCACATATACTTTCAACAATATATTTTCTAAATTCACTTTCTTTTAAGAAATATACAGGTAATTGCCGAAATAAAGAAAATGAAGTGTTCTTGTGGCTCCGTTATAGTGTGGGGTGCATTTTCCTGGCATGGTTTAGGTCCACTCAACCCCTTGGAGGGAAAGGTAAATGTAAATGAATACAAAGCCTTTATGATCACCGTCATCCTACGGTGAAGCATTTCTATCCTGATGGGAGTGGTCTCTTACAGGATGACAATGCCCCATTCACAGGGCACGAGTGGTCACTGACTAGTTTAATGAGCATGAAAACAAAGTAAACCATATGCCATGGCCGTCTCTGTCACCAGATCTCAACCCAATTGAACACTTATGGGAGATTCTGGAGGGACGCCCGAGACAACGTTTTCCACCCCCATCAACAAAACAATAGATAACAACCTAAATTAAAGTTTATGTTGGTGTTTCCTTTATTTTGGCAGTTACGTATATAAGTTCATATATTGGGAATATCATTATTTGTGGTATGGGCTCTCTCTCTCTCTCTCTCTTTTCTCTGTTTACTGTGTTGGGTGGTCATGTTCCTTCCCCTTGGCAGAGCAAACATTTCCTGCCTGTAAACACTGGCAAGCCAGGACACAACCACTTCCTTAGCTGAGCAAACACACACTCTCTCTCTCTCACACACACACACACTCTGTCTCTCTCTGTCACACACATAGACACACACAAACACATGCACACACACACACACACACACACACAGTCTCTCGCACAGACACACGCATACACTCTCTCTCACATACTCACACACCCACGCTCACACTCACTCTCTCACACACACACACACACACATACATACACACACACTGACACACCTTCACACTCGCTCTCACATACAGACACACGCATACACACGCACACCCACATACACACACACACCCACACACACACACACACACACACACACACACACACATACACACACACACACACTGACACACCCTCACACTCACTCTCACATACAGACACACGCATACACACACACCCACAGAAAGCACCATTCTCTCTGTTCTAGTTTTCCCCAAGTCGCTTAAGAGCCAGCCAGTGTGGCCAGACCTCATTCTCCAGGCGGTCTTATGGGTTCCTGGGATGACATGGTGTTTGTGGCCGTGACAGAGACCTCAATGGAGCATATCCACGGCATCTTAGTTTGGGAAATAGAGCTTAAAGTGTGTGTGTGTTTTGTCTTTGTTTGTGGGAGGTAGTGTCCATTGGCATAAACAAATACACACACACACACACACACACACACCACCCATTGCTTTCCCTTGGATCTAGATAATCCACTGCAGCCTTGTGCATTAATCGCCAGTTTAAATGTGTCTAATCTCATGAATGCATTTCCCACACTCCAGTTAACACCAGGCATCACGTGACCCAGCACCTGTGTCAACGCTCCATCTGCCATCTGGGTCAGAGGTCACTTATTGCAGTGCGGCCTACGGTGGAGATTATACATATTAAGAGTCCAAGGGCAAACAACCAGTTTGGCTGTTTTGAGAAAAACAGATTTCCTCACCACCTGGCTCGGATATGTTGTCATATCCACAAATTGCACATTTTCGAGCGTCTGGACGAATTAGCCTGGACGTTCAGCATCAAATATCTATGCCCATTCACGGGGCCAGCGTTTAGGATTGCGGTTGGGTTGGACTGGTTTTGTGTGTAAATATGAGCATGCACGCATGTGTGTGTGTGTGGGATGGGGCGCGGCAGGTCAGCAGGTAGTCTGCAGCGTGTCGGCAGATTTTGAGCCGCGGGGTGGGGGGTGGGGGGGCGCGGTGTGGATGGGCAGGTGGGGCCGTAGCCCAGACGGAAAGGCTCTGGTTTTCCTCCCCCTGGCTCGTGGCTGAGCTCCATGAATAAGTGTGCCCGTTCTCCTCGTTCCGCCGCCTCAGCGACCGCAGGTTTCACCAGCGGGAGCTGGCGCACATGGGCATGGGCTCGGCGCTGACACATCGCAGCTCCTGTCAGCTAGCGCGCACACCACACCGGCTAGCATGTAGCACATAGCGCATAGCACGCACCGCGTAGCACTTAGCATGTAGCATATATGGCTTTAAGCCTCTGTTCCTGCACGTGTGCTGATAAATAAAATCTTATGGAAATGGTTTGCTCTCATGGAACACCCTGTCGGTTTGTGAAGCCCCCCTTTCCGCCTGTACCCCCCCTTACCCTTTTTCCCCAGACTTCTCCCTGAAAGAGAGTCAGAGAGCTCACGCCCCCAGGGATGGCAGTGCAACATATAACCATGTGTGTGGGTGACACTTGGACTGTGGACATCAGTGGGTCCCCTCCTCAACAGCAATAGTGGGGGAATCGCTTTGAGAAAGTCAGTGCACTCAACCAGCAGTGCAACACATCGTTTTTCATACAACACAGCTTTCTAAAAGGCTTTCTAGGAGCGCAGAAAACACCCAAAAAAGGAGCAGTATCAGTGAAGCAGGAGAGCCAAGATGGCAAAATCAGTGAAGCAGGAGAGCCAAGATGGCGCCGATGTTGCGATGCGGTTTTGACGGCGGCCTCATCTCCTCATCTTTAAAGGCCCGTCGTCATTACCCCCGTGTCGTCACGTTTATTCACTCGCTCACAACCGTCACATCCCAGCACTGTAAAAGGGTGGCGGAATCCGGGCCTGGAATTCTCACACGAGCAGTGGAATTATCCAGATTGGGTTGGCAAGCAACACAGAGCTTCCCTATGCATGTAGGTTTTATGCAAATTGGACCCTGGTTTTCAAAGGAGCTGTCTTCCCATAATCCTGCATGGCTCTGTTTTCTGAAGCCCCCCTCCCCAATCCCCCAATCCCCCTCCCCTGCATCACCAGCAGAGCCAGCGTTAAATATAACCCACTTCTAAAAGCCAGAGTACGGCCCGCATCGACTTCAATATCACCCAGAGTCCGCCCGCAGCAATGCGGCGTAATAACCAAACGGAGCTCTGTGCTCACTGCCTGCACCATCGGGGGGAGGAGAGGAAGACTGGAGCATGTATTAAGCATGCGCCTCACGCCATTTAAGAGTTATTTAAAAAATATATATATTTGTTTCTGAATTCTTTCTCCCAATTTAGTGGCCAATCATACCCTCTATGTATTTTAATTTTCCCCACACGAACTCGCCGCCCGTCTCCACGAGGCAAGCTAATTCTCAGAGTGCTTCCTTCGAGACAGAATTCGCCCACCCATTCTGGAGACACCCTTACACGCTTCTCAGCTAGTTCGTGCCGGCTCACCCTCCCCCCCCCCCTGGGGCGGACAGCACAAAATGCCATCCCCCCGGTCTGGTACAGTCAGGTTTCGAACCGCGACCGTGACAGGCAGCTCACACTAGTAAACGAGTGCGTTAGAACTGGAGTCATTTTTGGTGGATATGCTTTTGAATCTACCCCCCACCCCTCACCCCAAAAATTTAAATAAAGTTTACAAAAGTTTACAAAAGAGCGCTGGATCTTGTGCTCTTGAGACTGACTGCTGGTGATGCAAACACAGTTATCCAATGGCACTGATGAACAGAGGCCTGTCTGTGTATTTATTCTGGTACTATTAATGGCAGAGGCACACATGTATGTATATACATTTCATGAATATTGTGATAGTATACAACTAACACTTAGTTTAGCAGGTCATCCTCTTCCTCTTGACTCCTAAAGAGTTCCTGTCAGGGTAATATATAAAGCAGTGGCCTCCTCGGATGCGCCCCATGTGCCGTGCTTAGAATTCCACAAAAGCCTCGTTTTGTTAAGCATGAAGTAGCCCCTGGAGGCCATTCAATGTGTTTAGTCCATTTAGACGGCGAGGCCAGGACGAGCCTCTGCGCATGGGGTCTATGGGCCGGAGCGTGCGGGACTGTCCCAGTCTTTTTAATCTACTGATGTACATCACAGCCCCCGCATCCAGTCATTACCGTAAAGCCGCTTAACCCAGCAAGATGGCACATTATCAAGCAAAAACAAACACCGCGTTGGATGTCCCGTTGTAATTTAAACGGCCCCCCAGACGCCCGTCAAATGTTTTTTTTCTCCTTTTTTTTTTTTACGGCCTTCTCGAATCCTCCGCTTACCGCCAACCGTTTTGATTCGCTTTGAAACGCGATTTAATCAATTTGCCAGGTTTCGGGGGCAGTTTGCCGCACGGTGGTCAGGGGGAAGTGGGCCGGCGTGAGCGGAGAGGCGGCACACAGCGGGGAGCGTCCCCAGACAGAGCTCGTTTGGGGATCCCGGGGGCTCGTTTTGGGATCCCGAGGGTTGACGGGGCGGGGCCACGGCGAACGCTATTGGCTGCGTCGGTTCTCCCTCCGTGGGTGGGCACTCTGGGGAAGGGCAAGGGCCACTGCCGAGGAGGAGGAGGAGGAGGGGGAGGAGGAGGCGGGGCTGCCAGAGTGATTCCAGACACGGCGTGATGGCGCACGGCGCACAGGGCCTGACATCTGTCCAGGGGACACTGAGCGCGTGTCTCGTTCTCCTAGCCAAGGGGGCACAATGGATCTAATGGGGGTCCGCTCGCTGACACCATTCCGGGGTCGGGGGAGGGAGGGATGGAGGGGGTGTGTTCTGAGCAAGAGTGCTGAGAGACAAGGAGCAGCCTGGAAAACTAATCACGGTTCTCAATCAATCAAGCAAATCATCAATCAACCAATGTTTTGATTTTGTATCGCGCCATTTGCAAAAAGGTTGGCTAAAAACTGATTTCTAGAGGGAATAAAAATGTAGAACCTACAATTGAGCCAATTTGGTCAAAACTTAAACCGTAGAATAGAACCTCTTAACAGTCAGACTGAGCTCCTGGAAAAGGGCATAATGGGATGCCTGAATACAGTGCAAACTCCTTGAGGCTATTGAGGCTCATGGTCTCCCCCACGGTCTCCCTCCATTGCCTGGACCGTGTTTCTTGGAAACGGTAGCGCCAACGAGGAAGTCCTTTTGTGCCTTGCAAAGCTGCTAAATGCGATTGCAAAAAAAGACGTTTTGAGTCTATAGATGCCTATTTTTATTTCTTTTTTTCATATCAAGGCAAAAAAGCTCTTACCGCCCATATTTTAACCAAATTGTTTTGTGAATTGTGTAGAAACATGTTAAAACTGTGCACTTCACTTCCGTGAACTTGCAGAGAAGCGACCGACCGTTTTCTTTCAGCGCTATCCAACCTCGGGCATTGATCATCACTATGGCCGATGTGTGTCACTGTTGAGTTTAAGTGCTACACATTAGAGCTATTTCTATAGGAGGTCACCTTCACGATTAATACAACCAATGGATAGCACCCTTCGGGCCAGATCCATCACCACACATTGGCTGAGGGATTCATTTAGCCAATCGCCACCCTACTTGGGTATGATTGATGACCAGATTGAGAAAGCCTGGTGAGGAATTTAGCCAGGAAGTTTTGCTATTCAAAACCAAGCACAACGATTGGTCCAAATCAGTAAGTTACTGGCAGCTCCACGCATTTTTGGTGTCACGATGCCTCATTCACCCATCTACCTATAGCATGGGTGCATGTGGCCATTTGTCCTCCGTGGCTCTATTTTGTTTTCCAGATGAATCATCGCTTTGCATTTGATCTGAACGAGGAGTAGAAGAAATGTTGCGTCTTGCATTTGAACACGTGAAGTCTGAATGAATGCAGTTGTAA
Organism: Aldrovandia affinis; assembly: GCA_029706075.1. NCBI lineage: Eukaryota > Metazoa > Chordata > Actinopteri > Notacanthiformes > Halosauridae > Aldrovandia > Aldrovandia affinis. The sequence goes on from JAINUG010000054.1 coordinate 5,191,719, forward strand.
TCCAATCACATGCTTAATGTGGCTCAGACATATGGAGACAATGTGGGAGTGAGACAGTCACACAGTGCAAAGTCAGAAAAAAAAGTCATTACGGTCTTGGTCGTGAATTTACTGGTCTTAGTATTGCACCACAGTTTCAATAACAGTGATTAAGAAAACCGGGAATGTAACTACATGTGTCTGTCTCTTTTTGGATTGCTCCCCGCCCCCCCCCCCCGACTTTTTAAATGAGAGATCAGAGGTTTTGGCCAGGTGGTCTGGTTGGATCCATATTAAACGGGGTTTTGACGCAAAGCAGAAATCGAAGAGGCAAAAGGAGAGTTTTGTGACTGGTTTTCGCTCACTGTTTCCGACGGGGGTTCACAAAAGGCTGTTAACTCCCCTAGCCCGAGCGGCATTGCGGCTGGGCCTACTTTTCGCTCTCTCTTCCCCTGGATTTATGAAGCGCTGTGTTTCTTTTCACCGCATGCGGAACACACTCTCTATCTCTCGCTCCCAGGAGACGCATTCTTTCAGCAGAGGAGCGGCGTATCACAACGCCTTTGGCCCTCGATGCAAAAATCGAGGCTGCCAAACAGCAAAGCATTTGAATGCGGAGGACCCAAAAAAAAAAAAATCTCACGTATCCGAGCCCGGCCACTTAACCTGCGAGCGATTCATCCCGGCGAAGGGAACCGTCGAATAAGTGATTGTCCTATTTTAATCTCTCGCCTTCCTTCGTGACAATTCAACTCTCTCTCCTGGATGCAGCCTCTCCCTTGAAATGTTCGCATCCAGACTACCTTGGGTATGGTTTTGAGATAATGTGATACATATGAATAAAACATCTGGGGTTCCCCCCCCCCCATGGGGGAATGCGAGTCTTTGCTGTCACTGTGGAGGGTGCCGATCCCAGGGGGTCTAATCAGCAGAGCGGGGTGAGTCGGTTCTGACAGAGAGAGAGACAGGTACGCAGACCTGCAGGAAACGCTCGGTCTTCTCCCCTTCTCCTCCGGGAGCCTGTCAATCATCTTGGGGAGAAGGGTGGGGGGAGGGACAGCAGGGGGAGTGGCAGCCAGTGAGCTCCCAGGCATCCTAAATCAAGCAGGACCAGATGCGCCCATCACTGAGGAATCGCACCTCGACTTTTCAGCGCGCTCTTTCTCCTCCCTGTATCTGAAGGGGTCGTGCTCCCCCCCCCCCCCCTGCATTTGAGATGCGGTGCATTATGGTCTGGAGGGAAGATAGACCAGACTCGCCCCAGGACTCGGGAGAGGTGTGGGCAGAGGCTTTTTTTTAAACATTTTCTCACCAGCGTAGCTGCTAAAAAAAAAAAAAACGTGGTGTCAAAAGCCTGCGAAAAAAAGACTCACGACCACGCTGCCGCCAGATTGTTGCTGACAGATTTAACCTTTAGCGAGTGCTTCTCGTGTCCCTGGGACGATTAACCCTTCAAATTACCTTGCGCTTGTTACACGGGGGGAAGTGGTGGAGGAGGAGGAGGGGGAGGGGGAGGGAGCGGCAGGGGGATAAGGGGAGGGGGGGTGGCGGTCACAAGGCCGATTAAGCGGATGCAGGGCTTGGAGGACTTAGGGAAGACCCCTGCCCCCAACCTTCCTTCCCTGAGGCGTGAAAAGCAGGCCCCCATTAGAGGGCCGTAATGGGCTGGGCTGTGGGGAGCGCTTAGGGGGAGAGTGTTGTTTTAGACTGATTTGAGTATTGGGGGCATTTGTGCGGGGCAAGACTGAGGCGTCCCATCTGGCTCGATTTACCCCGATACCACTTCAATTAGGACACCGGGAGACATGCATACCTCAACTCCTGGCCTTCAATCCCCAAACCAAGCTTGACCAGTTCTCCAGGGGTCCCAAGACCGGACTGGCAGGGTTTCGGTAGGGGAGAAAATGTCATTTTTGAAGCGCAAACCCACGATCCAATTTTATGGTTACAACGGGAAGTTTTCTAGTCAATTTATCATGGTTAAAAAGCCACAACGTACATGAGGGAAGGCTGAACCGAAAGGGAGAAATGAAGCGGTCACATTGAAATGAGCAATTTACAAGGAAATACGTGCAGGAATTACACCGAAGTAGAATGCCATTTTCCTCCCGAATACCTGATTTTTTCATACTTGATTTCAGGTATCATTCTGGATTTAGGCACTAACGGGAGGGAGCGGCACTTGAGTTGAAAGCATTGTATCTTACGCGCGGGAGCTCCTTCGATGTCAGTTGGGACGTGAGCGTTAATTGAACTCTTTCGATTCCCATTCCAGTCGCACCATGAACCAACCCAGGATGCGAACATCGCATTTGCATTTCGCTGTTTGCATTCTCCTTCCTCCTCTCCTCATTTGTTTTTAGTTTTTGTTCATCGAAGGGTCTCGAGTAGCCGTTCGTTCTCCTTCCCGCCTGAACGCAGTCCCCGATCTCGTCCTGCCCAGGGACTGCAGGTAGAAGCGGGCCTCCGCGCCGACGCGGGTGCGACACGCCGAACCAGCGCCGACTCTGGTGCGGTGCGCTCGACGCACTGAAGTTTCGCAACTTTGTTATTTGGGAGACGGTTTTACCCGAAGCGACTTAGGGAGAGTGTATTAAAATGGCTGGAGGATCATCGCTGAAGCTGTGGATCAGCGTAAGCTACGGTCCAATTATTGTCGCCTTTGAAGTTTGTGCCGTAAAAACCGCAATACACAGGGGAAAGAAAGATTTGTTTCTTTTTGAGTTTTTAGATTTTTTGCCGAAGAGATTCCGCCGTCCTGACCGAGCGGGGGAACTGATTCCCTCCGTCTGGGGACAGGGCAAGGAAGAGGCGGGGCAGATAAAAGGAGTCAAATTCGACTCAGGAGTGGCAGTGCGCTCCACGTCCCACTCGTCTCTCCATCCCGCCCAGCGATCCACCCCCAGCGCGCCATCCCCCCGCCGCGCTCCGGCCGCTCCTCTTTGCCTGCGATCGAACCTGTGTCCGAGCGTCCGTCTGCGCCGTCTGGCTGGAAAGTAATCCAGCGCGTCGGCCTTTAAACTACGCTCCCTGTGTCCGGTTCCCTCACAGCCGCCCGACTCGGGTCGGGGAGGAAAAAAATGCAAAGACATAAAACGGATGGAGGCAGGTTAGACTGCCGCGGGCGGTGTTTGCGCGACTCTCCAGATTTACGCGCGGAGAAGCCTGCCCTTTAGCAGCAGTAAAACAGCACACCAGACAACCCCCCCCCCCGCCCCCTCGCAATAAATAACTTTCGAGGCTAGCAACCAGCACAAAGAGCTCAGAAAGGGCTCCTTTAGCGGGGGGGGCGGGGCGAGCGAGGAAGAAGAGGGGCACGCGGAGGAGAGGGGCGTGGGAGACGCCTACCGCCGCTCGCTCGGGACGGGCCGGAATGCAGATGGGGGCGGGGGGCTGGGGGGGGAAGACAGCGGCCGTAAATCATGGGCACGGAGGGGCGCGGCTTGTTAACTCTTCGGTAGGCGGCTTTTGCTGATTCATAACGTTATTTATTTGGCCTGGTCCTTCACGTCCTGACCGAAAGGTCGTGTTACGAGGCCCCCGGCGCTGCTGGCGGAGTTTGTCCGTAGCGGCTGAGATCGTTTCAGGTGTTGGGTCGGCGGTGAGGCGTAGCGCGCCGCGCGTCGGGGTGGATCTCGGGAGCCGTGACGCAGCCGGCCGGGAGCACCGGCTTGGGCCCCGCGTGTCAGCCCTGTCGCGGATGCCGCGCGTTTCCGCGACGGTCTGTTTTGCATTGCAGCCGGCGCGCGGGAGGCATGCCGCTGCTCTCTCTTGTTTAACTCCATCACACGCACAGCTGCGGATGATTGCGCTCATGTGGTACTTGTGCTCTGGGAACAAAACAAGCGCCGCGTCCTACAATAACCCCGTTTCCCCCAACGCGGAGACGCACACACTCACAGAGGCGCGCGCGCACACACACGCGCATACATTCACGCACACACAGGCATACACACACACACACACACACACACACACACACACACTCACTTACAGGCACAGGCACACACACACACACAGAGGCGCGCGCGCACACACAGGCACACACACATTCACGCGCATACAGGCATTCACACACACACAGGCATACACACACACACACACACACTCACTCACAGGCACAGGCACACACACACGGACATCACGCACACACACACACACAAACTCACAGGCACAGGCACACACACTCACAGAGGCACGCACGCACACACACACGCATACATTCAGGCACACACACACACACACACACACACAAACTCACGCACACACAGGCACAGGCACACACTCATGCACACTCATACACACTCATGCACACACACACCTAACAGTCTGTATTTTTCCTCAGCTCCTAGGGTCCAGCAGTTGGGGTGTTTTAA